>CM076594.1:15915000-15920000 GCA_038430175.1 Ficus hirta | reverse complement strand
AACCCTAAACCCTAAACCCTAAACCCTAAACCCTAAACCCTAAACCCTAAACCCTAAACCCTAAACCCTAAACCCTAAACCCTAAACCCTAAACCCTAAACCCTAAACCCTAAACCCTAAACCCTAAACCCTAAACCCTAAACCCTAAACCCTAAACCCTAAACCCTAAACCCTAAACCCTAAACCCTAAACCCTAAACCCTAAACCCTAAACCCTAAACCCTAAACCCTAAACCCTAAACCCTAAACCCTAAACCCTAAACCCTAAACCCTAAACCCTAAACCCTAAACCCTAAACCCTAAACCCTAAACCCTAAACCCTAAACCCTAAACCCTAAACCCTAAACCCTAAACCCTAAACCCTAAACCCTAAACCCTAAACCCTAAACCCTAAACCCTAAACCCTAAACCCTAAACCCTAAACCCTAAACCCTAAACCCTAAACCCTAAACCCTAAACCCTAAACCCTAAACCCTAAACCCTAAACCCTAAACCCTAAACCCTAAACCCTAAACCCTAAACCCTAAACCCTAAACCCTAAACCCTAAACCCTAAACCCTAAACCCTAAACCCTAAACCCTAAACCCTAAACCCTAAACCCTAAACCCTAAACCCTAAACCCTAAACCCTAAACCCTAAACCCTAAACCCTAAACCCTAAACCCTAAACCCTAAACCCTAAACCCTAAACCCTAAACCCTAAACCCTAAACCCTAAACCCTAAACCCTAAACCCTAAACCCTAAACCCTAAACCCTAAACCCTAAACCCTAAACCCTAAACCCTAAACCCTAAACCCTAAACCCTAAACCCTAAACCCTAAACCCTAAACCCTAAACCCTAAACCCTAAACCCTAAACCCTAAACCCTAAACCCTAAACCCTAAACCCTAAACCCTAAACCCTAAACCCTAAACCCTAAACCCTAAACCCTAAACCCTAAACCCTAAACCCTAAACCCTAAACCCTAAACCCTAAACCCTAAACCCTAAACCCTAAACCCTAAACCCTAAACCCTAAACCCTAAACCCTAAACCCTAAACCCTAAACCCTAAACCCTAAACCCTAAACCCTAAACCCTAAACCCTAAACCCTAAACCCTAAACCCTAAACCCTAAACCCTAAACCCTAAACCCTAAACCCTAAACCCTAAACCCTAAACCCTAAACCCTAAACCCTAAACCCTAAACCCTAAACCCTAAACCCTAAACCCTAAACCCTAAACCCTAAACCCTAAACCCTAAACCCTAAACCCTAAACCCTAAACCCTAAACCCTAAACCCTAAACCCTAAACCCTAAACCCTAAACCCTAAACCCTAAACCCTAAACCCTAAACCCTAAACCCTAAACCCTAAACCCTAAACCCTAAACCCTAAACCCTAAACCCTAAACCCTAAACCCTAAACCCTAAACCCTAAACCCTAAACCCTAAACCCTAAACCCTAAACCCTAAACCCTAAACCCTAAACCCTAAACCCTAAACCCTAAACCCTAAACCCTAAACCCTAAACCCTAAACCCTAAACCCTAAACCCTAAACCCTAAACCCTAAACCCTAAACCCTAAACCCTAAACCCTAAACCCTAAACCCTAAACCCTAAACCCTAAACCCTAAACCCTAAACCCTAAACCCTAAACCCTAAACCCTAAACCCTAAACCCTAAACCCTAAACCCTAAACCCTAAACCCTAAACCCTAAACCCTAAACCCTAAACCCTAAACCCTAAACCCTAAACCCTAAACCCTAAACCCTAAACCCTAAACCCTAAACCCTAAACCCTAAACCCTAAACCCTAAACCCTAAACCCTAAACCCTAAACCCTAAACCCTAAACCCTAAACCCTAAACCCTAAACCCTAAACCCTAAACCCTAAACCCTAAACCCTAAACCCTAAACCCTAAACCCTAAACCCTAAACCCTAAACCCTAAACCCTAAACCCTAAACCCTAAACCCTAAACCCTAAACCCTAAACCCTAAACCCTAAACCCTAAACCCTAAACCCTAAACCCTAAACCCTAAACCCTAAACCCTAAACCCTAAACCCTAAACCCTAAACCCTAAACCCTAAACCCTAAACCCTAAACCCTAAACCCTAAACCCTAAACCCTAAACCCTAAACCCTAAACCCTAAACCCTAAACCCTAAACCCTAAACCCTAAACCCTAAACCCTAAACCCTAAACCCTAAACCCTAAACCCTAAACCCTAAACCCTAAACCCTAAACCCTAAACCCTAAACCCTAAACCCTAAACCCTAAACCCTAAACCCTAAACCCTAAACCCTAAACCCTAAACCCTAAACCCTAAACCCTAAACCCTAAACCCTAAACCCTAAACCCTAAACCCTAAACCCTAAACCCTAAACCCTAAACCCTAAACCCTAAACCCTAAACCCTAAACCCTAAACCCTAAACCCTAAACCCTAAACCCTAAACCCTAAACCCTAAACCCTAAACCCTAAACCCTAAACCCTAAACCCTAAACCCTAAACCCTAAACCCTAAACCCTAAACCCTAAACCCTAAACCCTAAACCCTAAACCCTAAACCCTAAACCCTAAACCCTAAACCCTAAACCCTAAACCCTAAACCCTAAACCCTAAACCCTAAACCCTAAACCCTAAACCCTAAACCCTAAACCCTAAACCCTAAACCCTAAACCCTAAACCCTAAACCCTAAACCCTAAACCCTAAACCCTAAACCCTAAACCCTAAACCCTAAACCCTAAACCCTAAACCCTAAACCCTAAACCCTAAACCCTAAACCCTAAACCCTAAACCCTAAACCCTAAACCCTAAACCCTAAACCCTAAACCCTAAACCCTAAACCCTAAACCCTAAACCCTAAACCCTAAACCCTAAACCCTAAACCCTAAACCCTAAACCCTAAACCCTAAACCCTAAACCCTAAACCCTAAACCCTAAACCCTAAACCCTAAACCCTAAACCCTAAACCCTAAACCCTAAACCCTAAACCCTAAACCCTAAACCCTAAACCCTAAACCCTAAACCCTAAACCCTAAACCCTAAACCCTAAACCCTAAACCCTAAACCCTAAACCCTAAACCCTAAACCCTAAACCCTAAACCCTAAACCCTAAACCCTAAACCCTAAACCCTAAACCCTAAACCCTAAACCCTAAACCCTAAACCCTAAACCCTAAACCCTAAACCCTAAACCCTAAACCCTAAACCCTAAACCCTAAACCCTAAACCCTAAACCCTAAACCCTAAACCCTAAACCCTAAACCCTAAACCCTAAACCCTAAACCCTAAACCCTAAACCCTAAACCCTAAACCCTAAACCCTAAACCCTAAACCCTAAACCCTAAACCCTAAACCCTAAACCCTAAACCCTAAACCCTAAACCCTAAACCCTAAACCCTAAACCCTAAACCCTAAACCCTAAACCCTAAACCCTAAACCCTAAACCCTAAACCCTAAACCCTAAACCCTAAACCCTAAACCCTAAACCCTAAACCCTAAACCCTAAACCCTAAACCCTAAACCCTAAACCCTAAACCCTAAACCCTAAACCCTAAACCCTAAACCCTAAACCCTAAACCCTAAACCCTAAACCCTAAACCCTAAACCCTAAACCCTAAACCCTAAACCCTAAACCCTAAACCCTAAACCCTAAACCCTAAACCCTAAACCCTAAACCCTAAACCCTAAACCCTAAACCCTAAACCCTAAACCCTAAACCCTAAACCCTAAACCCTAAACCCTAAACCCTAAACCCTAAACCCTAAACCCTAAACCCTAAACCCTAAACCCTAAACCCTAAACCCTAAACCCTAAACCCTAAACCCTAAACCCTAAACCCTAAACCCTAAACCCTAAACCCTAAACCCTAAACCCTAAACCCTAAACCCTAAACCCTAAACCCTAAACCCTAAACCCTAAACCCTAAACCCTAAACCCTAAACCCTAAACCCTAAACCCTAAACCCTAAACCCTAAACCCTAAACCCTAAACCCTAAACCCTAAACCCTAAACCCTAAACCCTAAACCCTAAACCCTAAACCCTAAACCCTAAACCCTAAACCCTAAACCCTAAACCCTAAACCCTAAACCCTAAACCCTAAACCCTAAACCCTAAACCCTAAACCCTAAACCCTAAACCCTAAACCCTAAACCCTAAACCCTAAACCCTAAACCCTAAACCCTAAACCCTAAACCCTAAACCCTAAACCCTAAACCCTAAACCCTAAACCCTAAACCCTAAACCCTAAACCCTAAACCCTAAACCCTAAACCCTAAACCCTAAACCCTAAACCCTAAACCCTAAACCCTAAACCCTAAACCCTAAACCCTAAACCCTAAACCCTAAACCCTAAACCCTAAACCCTAAACCCTAAACCCTAAACCCTAAACCCTAAACCCTAAACCCTAAACCCTAAACCCTAAACCCTAAACCCTAAACCCTAAACCCTAAACCCTAAACCCTAAACCCTAAACCCTAAACCCTAAACCCTAAACCCTAAACCCTAAACCCTAAACCCTAAACCCTAAACCCTAAACCCTAAACCCTAAACCCTAAACCCTAAACCCTAAACCCTAAACCCTAAACCCTAAACCCTAAACCCTAAACCCTAAACCCTAAACCCTAAACCCTAAACCCTAAACCCTAAACCCTAAACCCTAAACCCTAAACCCTAAACCCTAAACCCTAAACCCTAAACCCTAAACCCTAAACCCTAAACCCTAAACCCTAAACCCTAAACCCTAAACCCTAAACCCTAAACCCTAAACCCTAAACCCTAAACCCTAAACCCTAAACCCTAAACCCTAAACCCTAAACCCTAAACCCTAAACCCTAAACCCTAAACCCTAAACCCTAAACCCTAAACCCTAAACCCTAAACCCTAAACCCTAAACCCTAAACCCTAAACCCTAAACCCTAAACCCTAAACCCTAAACCCTAAACCCTAAACCCTAAACCCTAAACCCTAAACCCTAAACCCTAAACCCTAAACCCTAAACCCTAAACCCTAAACCCTAAA